>JASVEL010010672.1:0-39603 GCA_032618575.1 Nicotiana noctiflora | reverse complement strand
AACTCGGGAATGCTCCTTCTCCCGGGTTAACAGAATTCCTTATTCGGATTTCTGGTTACAGACTGTAATACAGAGTCATTATTTTTCTCGATTTAGGATTCAACCGGTGACTTGGGACACCATAAATCTCCCAAGTGGCGACTCTGAAATAGATAAATAAATCCTGTTTCGATTGTCCTTTAATTGGAAAAATTCCCTTGCGCCCTCGTGGGTAAGCGCCAAAAGGAGGCGTGACATGTGTTTAAATCCTAAACATTAGGTTTCCTTTTATAGGAAAAAATCTCAAACCAAATTGAAAACCCACTGATGTGGGACTATGGTTTTGACATATTTAACAAATCTCCACATTGACAAAAATTTCACATCTTCAATTTTCTCTCAGTAACAAATTTTGGTTGTGTCTTCATCTCTAATCTTCAGTGTTCAACAATGTTAATCAAATTCAAATAATATTTAAAATTGACCGCAGTCGCCACTTTTGTCAGCATATCAGCAGGATTCTCTGTAGTATGAATTTTGTTCACCGTGATTCCACGTTCTTCTATGATTTCTCATACGAAATAATACCGAACATCAATATGCTTTGTCCTTTCATGATAAACTTGGTTCTTTGCTAATTGAATGGCACTTTGACTATCACAAAAAATTGTGATACCTTTTTGTTCAATACCAAGCTCTTTTAGCAATCCCTGAAGCCAAATTGCCTCCTTCACAGCCTCTGTAATAGCCATGTACTCTGCCTTTGTTGTAGACAAAGCAACTGCTGACTGCAAAGTAGACTTCTAACTAACTGGTGCCTTTACAAAAGCAAACATATAACCAATAGTTGATCTTCGTTTGTCCAGATCACCCGCAAAATCTGAGTCACAATATCCAACTACAGACTAACTGCATTCCTACACAAAACTAACCCAACATCTACAATACTATGAATATACCGTAGAATCCATTTCACAGCTTGTCAAAGCTCCTTTCCTGGATTATGTATATATCTGCTAATAACTCCAACAGCTTGTGAAATGTCAGGTCTTGTACAGACCATTGCATACATCAAACTACCAACAGTTTTTGTGTATGGTACCTTTGACATATACTCTAGTTCATCTTCATCCTTTGGAGATATAATAGCACTTAGCTTAAAATGGGGAGCAAGTGGAGTACTAACAGGCTTAGTCTTGTCATATATGCCAAAACGTTGTAGCACTCTCTTCAAAATATTCTTTTTTAGATAAATAGAGTTTCTTTGAACGTCTATCTCTTATTATCTCCATGCCAAGAATTTTCTTTGCCTCGCCCAAATCCTTCATTTCGAACTCCTTCTTTAGTTGAATTTTCAACTTACCAATATCTTTCGAATTCTTGGAAGCTATCAACATATCATCAACATATAGGAGAATATATATAAAGGAACCATCTTTAAGCTTGCGCAAATACACACAATAATCATATTTGCTTCTTTTGTACCTCTGCTGTAACATAAACTTGTCAAATCGCTTGTCCCATTGTTTAGAAGATTATTTCAATTCGTACAACAATTTTTCAAGTTTTCACACCATATTTTCTTTTCCAGCAACTTTGAATTCTTCTGGCTGAGTCATATAGATTTCCTCCTCCAAGTTTCCATGTAAAAATGCAGTTTTTACATCCATCTGAACTAGTTCCCAATATAATTGTGCTACCAAATCCAACATAATTCTAATGGAGGAATATTTTACAACTGGAGAAAACACTTCATTGTAATCAATTCCCTCCTTTTGAGCATATCCTTTGGCCACCAATCTTGCTTTGTAGCGAACATCTTCTTGGTTAGGAAATCCTTCTTTATTTGCAAATACCCATTTGCACTCAATTGCTTTCTTTCCCTTCGGGAGATTGGCCAATCTCCATGTATGATTCTGATGAAGGGACTGTAATTCATCATTCATGGCAATCCTCCACTTATCTTCTTCTGAACTTTGGACTGCGTCTTTATAAGTGGTAGGAACATCATCAGCTGCAATTGCGGTTGCACAAACAACTGTTTCTATGAGACGAACAAGTTTCGTTATTGTCTTTTTTGGCCTACTGGTTGCTAGTGATTCAAGTTGTTGTTGAGGATCCTGAGTTGGAATATCCTCTATTGGCTCTCATTCCGGAGGGTAATCTTTATTTATCTCCTCCTCTGCTTCTTGTGTAGGAAAAATAAATTTTCCCTCAAACTCCACCTGCTTAGAAGCACCATCATCTTGTTTGGTATCTTCATTTGTTACCTTATTTACCATAGCAGATTCATCGAAGGTAACATCCCTGCTAAATATTACTTTATTTGTCATAGGACAACGTAAGAGGTATCATTTGACTCCAAAAGTAATCTCCATAAAAATAGCCTTCTTTCCCCTTGGATCCAATTTTGACTCTGTCACATGATAATATGTAGTTGAGCCAAACACGTGCAAAGAGTCATAATCTACAGTAGGCTTTTCATACCATTTTCCAAATGGTGTCTTGCCATCAATAGCAGGAGATAGTAGACAATTAATGAGGTGGCATGCATATGTAATTGTCTCAGCCCAAAATTCTTTGCCCAAGCCAGCATTGGACAACATACACCGTACCTTCTCCAGAAAGTTTTTCATACGTTCTGCCACTCCATTCTATTGTGGTGTATGTCTGACAAAGTGTCGGACGATGCCATCACTTTCACAGATCTTATTTCAATGATAATTTTTGTATTCACCTCCATTGTTTATGTGAATACACTAGATCTTCCTGCATGTTTGATTCTCCACCATCGTCTTCCATTTGAGAAAAATTCCCAGCACTTCTCTTTGCTCTTCAATGTATACACCAATACTCTTCGGGGAAAATCATCAACAAAGGTCATAAAATAGTGCTTCCCACCCAATGACGGTGTTTTGGAAGGACCCCAACGTCAGAGTGTACATAATCCAAAATGCCTTTGGTATTATGGATTGTTGTACCAAATTTAACCCTTGTACTATTTCCCTTTGATACATTGCTCGCAAAACTCTAAATTGCAATCCTTTACCTCTTTCAACAATGCTTGATCTGATAGAGTTTTCAAGGATTTTCCTCTAGCATGTCCCAAGCGCATGTGCCATAGTCTGGTTACTTCTGTCTCTTTGTCGTTACTAGACGTCACTGTCGTTGTTCCAATAACTGTACTGCCATAATAGCGGTGCATGGTATTATTTTTCCAATTAGCCTTCATTACCACTAGTGCATCAGAGCATACTCTCAGCACTCCATTTACTGCAATGATTTTGAACCCTTTCGATTCTAGGGCTCCCACATAGATGAGATTCATCTTCAAATTTGGTACATATCGAACATCTATTAATGCTCTGGTCATTCCATCATGGTTCCTTAATCGTATTGAACCAATTCCATATGAGGTAAGAGGGTTGTTATCCGCTGTGTGGATAACTCCATTTTCTCCTTCTTGAAATTCCACGAACCAATCCTTGTTAGGTCACATATGATAGCTACAAGTTGAGTCCATCAAACATATATCTAATGATGTTGATGGCTCCGTTGTAACTAATGAGAAATCTAAATCATCACAATCAGCTACATTTGAATCCGTAATGGTCTTTCCATTGTTATGTTTGGCCTTATTCTTCAACTTCAGACAGTCTTTCTTCCAGTGCACCTTTTCTTGACAAAAGGCACATTCATCTTTGCTGGGTTTGGATCTTGACTTAGATCTTCCTTTCCTTGTCCTCATTTGATTTTGAGAACGACCCCTTACAAATAGCGATTCTCCTTCTCCGCCCTTATGTTTTTCTCGCTTTCTTTGTTCATAGTTGTATAAAGCCGAATAAACTTCTCTAAGAGAAACTTCATCATTTCCAGGGAGTAGAGTAGTTTCAAGGTGCTCGTACTCATCAGGAAGTGACGCCAACAACATCAAGGCCAAGTCACCATCATCATAAGTTGTATCCATATTTTGCAAATCTGTGACCAACTTATTAAAACGGGTGATTTGTTCATTCATCGTAGTACCGGGTACATAGGTGAAGTGAAACAATTTCTTCTTCATCTACAATTTATTTTGACTATTTTTATTCAAAAATTTATCCTCCAGTGCTTTCCATAATTTACTTGCAGAAATTTCCTTTGTGATGGATATTTCTTCTCTCTAGCAAGGTAGGATCGAATGTGACACGACCCCAAACCCGGTCGTGATAGCGCCCAGCACACTGACAGGCCAGCCTGACCAATTAACAACAATCACAGAGCTATAAGCTCACTTTATCCGATTTAAGCATAACAGAATAATTCAACAATGATAGGAATATCAAAACAGGGAACCAAGTCCCAAAACAGTACAACTCCCCAAAGACCGAGGGGTCAAGAGTCGTGAGCCTCTACAGATAACATGAGTGTAATACTGGTTTGCATGATACCAAGTGCGGAAAGAAATATCAAATACAGAATCAAAAGACAGTAGGAAGGAGTATCGGGTCCTGCGGACTCTGCAGCTACCTCGAATATCCTACAGAAGTCGCCTCGAACAGCTACCGGATCATGACTGCTGATAGGTACCAGGATCTGCACACAAGGTGCAGGGAGTAAAATGAGTACTGCCAGACTCAGTGGTAATAAACAGGGGTAAGACATCGTAGATAAGAAATCCACAATAAAGCACTATGTAAAGCTGTAACCAATTATGACCACCCAAAGGGTCATCACCTGTTTTCCTCACTTGTTCCACATTTCCGAGGCCTTGAAAACCTCATTCTATGTTACCTCAATTTACGTGCACGATACGGGCATGTAGCCGGAAAGATTTTGCGATAGAATATATGAATTCTATGAGAAATTTGAAGAAAAATGATATTAATATTGATATAGTTGACTTTGGTCAATATTTGTGGTAAAAGGACCCGGACCCGAGATCGGACGGTCCCGGAAGGTCCGTAGGAAAATATGGGACTCGGACATGCGTCCGGAGATGAATTCTGAGGCCTAGAGCCCAAGTTATAAATTTTTCTGTGAAATTATTTTTCCTGTATTTATTAAAGGAAAATGAATTAAATGACCTTGGTATCGGGCTCGTATTTTGGTTCCGATGCCCGGTACAAGTCTTAAATATTATATATGTGCTTTCTGCAAAGTTTGGTGACATTTGGATGTCGTTTGATATGTTTTGGACCTTGAGTTTCAAGTTTGAAAGTTTTGAAAACCAAAAGGATGAAAACCATGAACTTGAGGCTTGATTTGATGAAAACGATGTTATATTGGCGATGTGATCGCACGAGCAAGTTTGTAATGTATTTTTGATGTTGTGTACATGTTTGGTTTGGAGCCCGGGGGGCTCAGATAAAGATTTTATAGGCCGTTGGTTCAAATTCTGAATTTTAGCACAACTGTTTTTTCACCCAGCTGGTGTTTTCGCAAATGCGAAGAAAAGTGTCGCCAATGCGAAGGGGGCAGGCCAAGGCTGTCTTTGCAAATGCGAAGCCTTGATCGCAATTGCGATGAGTGTCTAGGACTGCTTGGGTTCGCAAATGCGAACATAACCTCACAAATGCGAGGCCTTCAATAAATCGCCTGGCTTCGCAAATGGGAAGCTCTTATCGCAAATGCGAAAGCCTCTTTGTCCCAGCCAGGTTCGCAAATGCGAAGCCTGTCTCGCAAATGCGAGAGCCACAGACCCCAAAACCTGTAGTGTTCGCAATTGCGATATCCGCAGCTGTGCAATTTTATACTTAAACAAATTTTTCAGTTCATTCTTCATTCTTTCAAAAACCCACACACTACACACGAACTCTCAAAGCTAAATTCACTCCAAAGCAATTGTAAGTCACTTTTTACTTAATTCTTTCAATTCCTAACAACATTAAACATGTTTTTCAATAGAAATCAAAGGTTTTCATGGTAGAAATTCTTGTTTTTGGGTAGAACCTAGGGTTTTCATAAATTGGGTAATTGGACCTCGAATTGAGGTCCGATTTTGAAACAAATCATATATTTGAACTTGTGGGGGAATGGGTAACCGGATTTTGGTCCGAACCCCGAGTTCCGACCACGTGGGCCAGGGGCGTTTTGGGAAATTTTGGTGTAAACTTTGAGAAAACTATTTTTAAGCATTCAAACCAAGTTATTTAGTATTTATTAATGTAAGGGAATCAATTGTGATTAGATTCGAGCTAGTTGAAAGCGGAAATTCGGGGAAAAAACTGTAATTGAAGAGTAATTTTGACTTCAAGGCTAGAGGTAAGTGTTTGTTCTATCCTAGCTTGAGGGAATAGGATTATGTGCTATGTGCTATGTGATCGAGTGCGGTGTATGGGCTGTGGTGATGAGCATCCATACACTAGCATCTTACATGATCGTGAGTCGTTGTTAATACTTGTTGTGAGACATTTTAAAGATAAATTGTTGAACCCTTGCCGGTTGTGGAATTGTTATTGTTCTCGCTTGCCAGGACTTGTTGTGAAGTGAGATATTGATTGCCCTTGCCGGGACCTTGTTGTGATGATTATTGTGTTCCTTTCCAGGACGGTTCATGATTTATTGTTTTCATTCACTGCCCTTAACTGTGATTATTATTTGGGTGAGGAAGAGTGATAATGCAGGAAGGGTGATGCCGTGCCTTAATTTATTGATTATGCACGAAAGTTAATGTCGTGCCTTGTTATTGATTATGCACGAAGGTTAATGCCGTGCCATGTTATTAATTATGCACGAAGGATCATGCCGTGCCTTGTTATTGAACCATGTACGAAGGATCATGCCGTGCCATGGATGTGAGGATG
Organism: Nicotiana noctiflora; assembly: GCA_032618575.1. NCBI lineage: Eukaryota > Viridiplantae > Streptophyta > Magnoliopsida > Solanales > Solanaceae > Nicotiana > Nicotiana noctiflora. Next base: position 32,839 of record JASVEL010010672.1, on the reverse strand, counting down.
AGAGTAAAAGCACGAAGGGTGATGCCGTGCACTTTATTTGCTTATTTGGTGAGGATGAGAGTAAAAGCACGAAGGGTGATGCCGTGCAACTATTTGCTATTCCTTGACTTGATATTACCTATTTTCCATTATACTTTGGTTTCCTTGTTGATTTAATAACTGTTGAGTTCCTCTGTGATGTTCCTTGTTGAGTTGTTACTTGATTATTTCTCGTTATCTTGTGGTATACATTTCTATATAGAACTACACAGGTTTATGTAGGTGTCTGGTCCTAGGCTTGTCACTTCTTCACCGGGATAGGCCAGACACTTACCAGTACATGGGGTCGGATTGTGTTGATACTGCATTTCTGTGCGTTTTTGCACAGGTCCAGGTTTTGATCAAGAGCAGCAACAGTAGAGCCTTGCGTGGGAGTTGAGCATATCGAGACCGAGGTAGCTTGTAGGCGTCCGCAAGCCCGGCATCCCTTCCTCTTATTTATATTATTAGTTGTAGTCTCCTAGTTCCGAGACAAACAGATTATGTTATTTTTTTTCAGACCTTTATGTGTAGTATTCAGTAGTAGTTCGTGAGTTGGTGACTCCACGTCTTGGGTAGAGGATTTCAGTATTGTTTTACCTTAAAACTGCTTATCTTTATTTTGATAAAGTCTTCCGCACTTACTCAATTAAGGTTATGGTTTTGTTGATAAATTGAGTATGAAATATTGCTAAAAACAGGATAGTGTAATATATTGTGTTTTGCCTAGCTACCACGAGTAGGCGCCATCACAATCCCGATGTTGGGGGAAAAATCCGGGTTGTGACAAGTTCGTATCAGAGCTCTAGGTTACATAGGTCTCACCACTCACGAACAAGCTTAGTTGAGTTTGAGAGGTAGGTACGGAGACATCTGTACTTGTCCTCCAGAGTCTATTGAGTTAGGAAAGAGTCTCTCATTTGTTCCTTCTTGTCGTGCGATTTGTTCCTCAAATAGTAATTGAACTTCTACTCTGTCCTTTCGCAGATGGTGAGGACACGCGCTTCTTCGTCCGCTGAACAGCAGCCCGAGCCCCAGGCAGCTCCCGTGAGGGGCAGGGGCCGAGGCCGTATCGGAGGTCGTGGTAGGGGCATAGCTCAGCCCCCGACAGCTATTCCAGAGGTGGAGCCTCATATGGAGACTGGCGAGGAGGTTCCAGTCCCAGCAGCTCCAGTAGGCCCAGCTCAGGTCCCAGGAGAGACTTTATTCACCCCGGATCTTCGGGAGGCTTTGGTGAGGATAGCGGGATTTATGGACAGCGTTGCCAGAGCAGGCTAATTACCAGCTGCACCAGCCGCTTCTCAAGCTGGAGGAGGGGCCCAGACTTCTATTGCTCGTACTCTGGAGCCAGTAGCTCCTCAGCCTCAAGCACCAGTGGTTCAGCCAGCTGTGGCCACTCAGTCAGGTACCACAGCTCAAGCCGGAGATGGAGCGGCCATGACTTCTGATTCGTTATGGAGGCTTGATCGGTTCTCCAAGCTATTTACCACTACATTCAGTGGAGCCGCATCAGAGGATCCTCAGGATTTCTTATTCAGTTGCCATGAGATTCTCAAGACTATGGGGATCGTGGAGCCAAATGGAGTTGACTTCTGTACATTCAGGCTTTCAGGATCCGCCAAGACTTGGTGGAGGGATTATTGCTTGACTCAGCAGGGTCCCCGTCTTTATCATGGGATCAGTTTGAAGAGTTATTTCTGGAGAAGTTTTTCCCTGTTACTCAGCGGGATGCACTTCGGAGGCAGTTTGAGCGCCTCCAGCGCGGCACTATGACTGTCACTCAGTATGAGACGAGATTTGTTGATTTGGCACGTCATGCAGTGGTGATACTTCCCATAGAGCGGGAGAGGGTCCGCAGGTTCATAGATGGGCTTAATCAGCCAATTAGACTTCAGATGGCTATGGGAGTGGGGAGTGATATATCATTTCAGGAGGCAGCTAATGCAGCACGTAGAGTTGAGATGGCTCTTGCTCGGGGAGGTGGTTATTCTTCAGACAAGAGGCCTCGTCATTCAGGCAGGTTTAGTGGTTCTTCTTCTGGTGGCCGAGAATCTTTTGATAGGGGCCAGTCTTCCAGGCCTTTCCATTCCGCCCTTCAGGCTTCACAGGGTGGACCAGGTAATCGTGGGTTTCGTGGGCAGTATTCAGATCAGCCTCCTATTAATGCTTAGCCTCTTCGGAGTGTTCATGGAGGCCATTCAGGTCGTCAGGGCCAGCAGCCCCATCAGCCTAGGAGTTGCTACGGTTGTGGTGACCCAGGTCATTTTGTTATGTTCTGCCTTCGAGCGACGGGCAACACTCGGTAGCGGGGCCCTCGTCCCATGATTCAGGCCCCAGCTGACCCTCAGCCTGCCCAGCCAGCCAGAGGCGGGGGTAGAGATCATAGAGGTGGAGGTGGAGACCGTAGAGGTGGAGACCGTCCAGCCAGAGGTAGAGGTCAGCCAGTTGATGACCGTCTTAGGGATGTAGCTCAGATGGGAGGTGCTGATCCCCGATTCTATGCTTTACCAGCCAGGCCAGAGGCGGAGGCATCAGATGCCGTGATTACAGGTATCATTCTTTTTTGTGGCATAGGTGCTTCAGTATTATTTGACCCTGGGTCTACATATTCATATGTGTCTTCCTACTTTGCACCGTACTTTGGCCGTATCTAGCTGTGCTCTGGATATTCCAGTTTATGTGTCTACACCCGTGGGCGACTCCATTGTAGTCAACCGGGTGCATCGTTCGTGCGTAGTTATCTTTGGGGGTCTTGAGACCCGTGTTGATCTGTTGCTTTTGGACATGGTGGATTTTGATGTCATATTGGGGATGGACTGGTTGTCCCCATACCATGATATCCTAGATTGTCATGCCAAGATTGTGACCTTGGCCTTGCCAGAATCACCCCGACTAGAGTGGAAAGGTACCTCAAGCCACTCCGTTCGCACTGTTATTTCCTATGTTAAGGCCCGACGCATGGTCGAGAAGGGGTGTCTAGCTTACCTGGCTTATGTTCGTGATTCCAGCGCATAGGTTCCTTCTATTGAGTTAGTCCCTATTGTACGGGAGTTTCCTGAGGTTTTCCCTTCAGACCTGCCAGGCATACCACCCCACAGGGATATTGATTTCTGTATTGATCTGACACCGGGCACTTAGCCCATCTCTATTCCACCCTATCGTATGGCCCCGCTGGAGTTAAAAGAGTTAAAAGATCAGTTGCAAGACCTTCTTGAGAAGGGCTTTATCAGGCCTAGTGATTTGTCACGACCCTAGTTCACCAATTGTGAACATGTCGTGATGGCACCCAGTCCCCACGACTAGGTAAGCCTAACACGTTGCGAAATCCATAAATTTTAAACACTTAAATAGGAAACAACGGAAAATACATAAAAGATATGTAATCCGTGCCGCTTGGCACATACATCCGTCACAAAATAAATAAAACACTACCAAGATCCGGAACCCCACGGTAACACAGACTAAAAGAGAAATACAACTGTGGCTCTAAGTGTAAAGAGTATCTAACAACGAAATGAAGAAAATGTCAACTAGTAATACTAGAATAGAAGGGAAGCCTCCGGATCCGCGGACGTAGCGGATCATACCTCGAAGTCTCCCAGAAAGCTGCAGAATCACCTAGTACGAGCCTGCTCTGATGTACCTGGATCTGCACAACAAAAGTGTGCAGAAGAGTAGCATGAGTACACCACGGCGGTACTCAGTAAGTGCCAAGCCTAACCTCGATGGAGTAGTGACGAGGAAGGTCAGGGCCCTACTGAGAACAATAAACATATGATGATAACAAAATAAACAGTTAAACATATAACAGCAAAATTTCCAAAATAACAACATTTACGATGTTTACTGAAACTGTCTACAATCAAGCTAATAACAAATAACCAACTCAAATAAACAAATCCAGGATCTGTGGGAATTGAACCCCCAGTCCCATTCTCAATAACTTAGGATCTCAGGAATCGAACCCGTAGACCCTACCAATAACTCAGGATCTCAGGAATCGAACCCGTAGTTCCTACCAATAACTCGGGATCTCGGGAATCGAACCCATAGTCCCTACCAATAACTCAGGATCTCTGGAATCGAACCCGTAGTCCCTACTAATAACTCAGGATCTCGGGAATCGAACCCGTAGTCCCTACCAATAACTCAGGATCTCGGGAATCGAACCCGTAGTCCCTACCAATATCACATCGGGTCTCTGGGAATCGAACCCACAGCCCTGGGTCTCCGGGAATCGAACCCGCAGTCCACAAGCACAGCCAATTAAGGAAAACCACAGAGAGAAATAATTATGCTCAACTATAACTTCACCAAAAAAATAGTGCCAATAATTAACAAGGAGTTCAAATAAGGTAATTAGGCAACTAAACAGTTAAGTGCTACCTAATCATGCTCTTCTAACCACTACCGAGTAAAAATATCAAATTTACAACCAAAACAGGGATATCGCTCATCGAACATTTGAATAAAGTATGTGTTCAACCACCAGCGCATGTACACGCCCGTCACCTCGCGTACAAGGCGTTTAAACTATCACATAATATCCTAGGGGTGAAAATTCCCCCACACGAGGTTAGACAAGCCACTTACCTCAATTCCGGTACAAAACCGCTAAGAAATAACCTTCTTGCCGCGAATGTCGGCCTCCACAAGTGTAGTATCTGATAAAAATCAATAGAATCACATCAAAATAGGCCAATTGGGTATTACCCAATCAAAATAACTCAAAATGCACCAAAACTCACAAGTTGTCAAAACCCGACTTTCGGTACGCTTATCGAAAAATCACGAAAATTATATTTTCGAGTTCCTTATCTCAATACGAGTCTAGGCATATAAAATTTACCAAAATCGGACTCCATTTGCCCACTCAAATCAGAGATTTTCTAAAGTTCAAGACTAGGGCTAAATCCTCCATAATTACCCCAAATTCCTCCATTTTCATGATATAATTGCATAATATTACCAATACTAATCATAACATGAGTTCATAGTTGATTACCTGATGATTTCCCTTGATTTCCTCCTCAAAATCGCCCAAAATCGCCCTTAAGCCTAGACCCCCAAATGTCAAAATGTTCTGAAATTTTTCTAACTTCTGATACACTTACTTACAGCGATTTTCGCTTCTGCGGAACATTTTCCGCTTCTACGCTCCCGTATCCGCGACCAAAGGGTCGCTTCTGCGGTTCCAGGCCTAGCCGGCCATTTCCGCTTCTGCGATATGCGGACCGCTTCTGCGCGTCCGCTTCTGCGAAGGCTCGATCGCCCCTGCGGAAAGTTCCGCTTCTGCGGCTAGGCGTCCGCCTCTGCGGACTCGCCCAAGCGGCTCCCTTCCGCTTCTGCGATGGCCGCTTCTGCGGCTCCTCTCCGCTTCCGCGATTCCGCTTCAGCGGATGATTCTCCGCTTCTGCGGCCACAAGCGCTTCTGCGCTCCAATATCCGCTTCTGCGGACTCGCTCCTGCGACCAAAATTCCGCAGGAGCGAAAATGACAGAACCAGAACTCCCAACCTGAAATTTCCATGATTTTTCTCCCGTTTAACCATCCGAAATCACCCCGAGGCCCCCGGGACCTCATCCAAACATACCAACACACCTTAATACCTAATTCGAACTTGCTCAAATCCTCAAAACACGTCTAACAACATCAAAACCCATAATTCTCATCGAATTCAAGCCTAAATTTCTTAAAACTTTCCGAATTGCATATTCGATCAAAAACCCATCCAAACGACGTCCGAATGACCTGAAAATTTGCGGACATATCCAAAATCACATAACGAAGCTATAGAAATTGTCGGAATTCCATTCCGACCCCCGGATCAAAATCTCACCTATCGATCGGATTCGCCAAAATTTCAACCTTCGGCATTTCAAGCCTAATTGAGCTACGGACCTCCAAAATATATTCCGAACGCGCTCCCAACCCCGAAATCACCTAACGGAGCTAATGGAACCATCAGATTTCCGTTCCGAGATCGTCTTAACACTGTTCCGGCTATGGACCGCTTTCTAGTTTCAAAGCTCTTATTTGGGGACTAAGTGTCCCAAAATGCTCAAATTTTCGGAACCGACTCTCCCGGCAACCCACAATAGCAGAAATGAACTTAGGGGAACAGTTAAATTAGGGATAGGGGCGTAATTTTCTAAAACGACCGGTCGGGTCGTTACATCTTCCCACACTTAAAGATTCGTTCGTCCTCGAACGAGCATAGAAAAACATACCTGGAGTGGTGAAAAGATGAGGGTACTGGCTGCGCATATCCTGCTCGGTCTCCCAAGTCGCCTCCTCGACCGGCTGGCCCCGCCACTGAACCTTTACCGAAACGATGTTCTTTGACCTTAGCTTTCTGACTTGCCTGTCTAGAATGGCTACTGGCTCCTCAACATAAGACAGATCCTTGTCTAGCTGAACGGATGTGAAATCCAACACGTGCGACGGGTCACCATGGTATCTCCGGAGCATGGAGACATGAAATACGGGGTGAACTCCGGCTAGGCTGGGAGGTAAGGCCAACTCATAAGCAACCTCTCCAACACGCCTCAAAATCTCAAAAGGCCAATAAATCTAGGACTCAGCTTCCCTTTCTTCCCAAACCTCATAACGCCCTTCATAGGCGAGACTCGAAGCAGAACCCGCTCACCAACCATAAAAGCCACATCGCGAACCTTCTTGTCCGCATAACTCTTCTGTCTAGACTGGGCTGCACGAAGTCTGTCCTGAATCACCTTGACCTTGTCCATAGCCTCCTGAACCATATCAGTACCTAGCAACCCGGCCTCGCCCGGCTCAAACCAACCCACGGGAGACCTGCACCTCCTACCATATAGGGCCTCGTACGGTGCCATCTGAATACTAGACTGGTAGCTGTTGTTGTTATAAGCAAACTCCGCCAGTGGCAAGAAGTGATCCCATGAACCTCCAAACTCAATCACGCACGCACGGAGCATATCCTCCAAAATATGAATAGTGCGCTCGGACTGCCCATCAGTCTGGGGGTGAAATGCTGTGCTCAGCTCCACCCGAGTACCTAACTCCTGCTGTACAGCTCTCCAGAACCGTGAAGTGAACTGAGTGCCTCTATCTGAAATGATGGAAACTGGAATACCATGCAGCCGAACTATCTCCTTGATATAGATCTCCGCCGGTCGCTCCGATGAATAAGTAGTGCTCACCGGTATAAAATGGGCGGACTTGGTCAGCCGATCCACAATAACCCAAATAGAATCAAACTTCCTAATAGTCCGTGGAAGTCCAGATACAAAGTCCATGGTGATGCGCTCCCATTTCCACTCTGGAATCTCAATCCGCTGCATCAATCCACCCGGACGCTGATGCTCATACTTCACCTGCTGGCAATTGAGGCATCTAGAAACATAATCAACTATATCCCTCTTCATCCGCCTCCACCGGTAATGCTGTTTCAAGTCCTGATACATCTTCGCGGCACCCGGATGGATGGAATACCGCGAACTATGGGCCTCTGCTAGAATCAGCTCTCGAAAGTCATCTACATTGGGCACACAGATACGGCCCTGCATCCTCATAACTCCATCTTCCCCGATGGTAACATCCCGAGTATCACCACGCCGAACTCTATCCTGAAGGACAAGCAAGTGAGGGTCGTCGAACTGACGCTCCCTGATGCGGTCAAATAGAGAAGACCGAGAACCACACAAGCTAGAACCCGGCTGGGCTCCGAAAGATCCAGTCTAACCAACTGCCTGGCCAAAGCCTGAACATCCATCGCCATAGGCCTCTCCTAAGCTGGTAGATATGCTAAACTCCCCAAACTCTCTGCCGACGACTCAAGGCATCAGCAACCACATTAGCCTTGCCCGGATGATAGAGAATAGTAATATCATAGTCCTTCGGTAGTTCCAACCATCTCCTCTGACGCATATTCAGGTCCTTCTGCTTAAGCAAGTGCTGCAAGCTCCGGTGATCAGTGTAGATCTCACAAGGAACTCCATATAAATAATGACGCCAAATTTTCAAGGCGTGAACAATGGCAGCTAGCTCCAAATCATGAACAGGGTAATTCTTCTCATGCACCTTCAGTTGTCTCGACGCGTAGGCAATCACCCTACCGTCCTGCATCAATACCGCACCGAGTTCAACTCGTGAGGCATCACAATATACAGTATAGGACCCCAAACCTGTAGGTAATATCAATATAGGGGCCGAAGTCAAAGCTGTCTTGAGCTTCTAAAAGCTCGCCTCACACTCGTCTGTCCACTGAAAAGGGGCACCCTTTTGGGTCAATCTAGTCATAGGTGCTGCAATCGAAGAGAACCCTCTACGAAACGACGGTAATAGCCCGCCAAACCAAGGAAACTGCGAATCTCAGTAGCGGAGGAGGGTCTGGGCCAACTCCGCACGGCCTCCACCTTCCTCGGATCTACTCGAATACCATCACTCGACACCACGTGGCCCAAAAATGCCACTGAACTCAACCAGAATTCACATTTAGAGAACTTGGCATAAAGCTGCTTCTCCCTCAGGATCTGAAGCACTATCCTCAAATGTTGCTCGTGCTCCTCCCGGCTCCGAGAATATACTAGAATATCATCAATGAAGACAATCACGAACGAGTCCAGATAAGGCCTGAACACACTGTGCATCAAATGCATAAATGCTGCTGGGGCATTAGTCAACCCAAAAGACATCACGAGGAACTCATAGTGACCATACCGGATCCTGAAGGCAGTCTTCGGGATATCTGGCTCCCGAATCTTCAGCTGGTGATACCCAGAGCGCAAATCAATCTTAGAAAACACATGTGCGCCCTGTAACTGGTCAAATAAATCATCAATACGGGGCAAAGGATACCGGTTCTTCACTGTAACCTTATTCAGTTGACGATAGTCAATACACATACGCATAGAACCGTCCTTTTTCTTCACAAACAATACAGGAGCACCCCAAGGCGAAACACTGGGTCGAATAAAACCCTTGCCCAATAACTCCTGTAATTGATCCTTCAACTCCTTTAACTCAGGAGGAGCCATACGGTACGGTGGAATAGAAATGGGCCGAGTGCCCGGCAACAAGTCAATAGCAAAGTCAATATCTCTGTCGGGCGGCATGCCCGGAAGATCAGCTGGAAATACATCAGCAAAGTCACGTACCACATGAACAGAATCAATAGAGGGAGGGTCAATACTGACGTCCCGCACATAGGCAAGATAAGCAGCACACCCCTTCTCAACCATACGCTGAGCTCTGAGAAAAGAAATAACACGGCTAGGGGTGTGATCTAGAGTACCACTCCACTCAACACGTGGAATGCCTGGCATAGCCAGCGTCACGGTCTTGGCGTGACAATCAAGAATAGCATAATGGGGCGACAACCAGTCCATACCCAGAATAATATCAAAATCGACCATCCCAAGCAGCAATAAATCCGCTCTGGTCTCACAATCACAAATAGTAATCAAACACGACCGATATACGCGGTCCACAGCCAAAGAATCACCCACCGGAGTGGAAACATAAATGGGGGCACTCAAAGAATCCCGAGGCACACCCGGATGAGAAGCAAAGTAAGAAGACACATATGAAAAAGTGGAACCAGGGTCGAATAGAACCGATGCCTCCCTGTGACTAACCATAATAATACCTGTGATAACAGAGTCAGATGCAACAGCCGCGGCGCGATCAGGAATAGCATAGAATCTGGCCTGTCCCCCCTCTCGAGGGCGGCCTCTAGAACCCTGACCCCCGCCCCTGGCTGGCTGGGCAGGTGGAATAGCGGCTGGAGCTGGAATGATAGCCTGCTGACCCTGAGAACCACGCTGATGCTGCGAAGACTGGTGAGGTGCCCCCCTCCTACGCCTGGGGCACTCCCTCACCAGGTGGCGAGTATCCCCGCACCCAAAGCAAGCCCTGGGAGGACACGGTGACTGTGACTGACCGGCCTCTCCCCCACTAGCCTGACCTCTGGAAGGACCCCGCGCAGGAGGTGCACTGGAAACTGGGGAGCATAATAAGGCTCCTGAGGTGCTGGAAGACCTGGAGTACTACCTGCTGCGGGCAATGCCGAATGAACTGGTCGACCGGAATAACCCCTGCCAAAACGACCGGCTGCTGAAGTGCGGGCACCAGAGAAATGGCCCGACTCACGAGACCTCTTGGCCTCTCTATCTCCACGCTCTCTAGGGAGCATACTCTCGATCCTCCTGGCAATGCTAACTGCCTGCTGATAAGATATATCTGTCTCCAACTCTCTGGCCATGCTGGATCGGATAGGCGGAATCAGGCCCTCAATAAATCTCCGTACTCTCTCCCGAACCGTGGCTACCAAGGCCGGTGCATGCATGGCCAGACGGGTGAAACTGATGGCATACTCCGATACTGACATGGAGCCCTGTCGCAACCGCTCAAACTCCGAGCGCCAAGAATCCCTAAGGCTCTGTGGAACAAACTCCCTCAAAAATAGATCTGAAAAACTGCGTCCAAGTCAATGAAGCAGACTCTTCTGGACTATCCAACTCATACGTGCGCCACCAATCATAAGCAGCCCCGCGAAACTGAAAAGCAGTGAAGGAAACACCGCTGGTCTCCACTATCCCCATGGTACGAAGGATACGATGACACTCCTCCAAAAAACCCAATGCATCATCTATAGCCAAACCACTGAACACTGGAGGATCATATTTCTTGAACCTCTCTAATCTACGCTGCTCGTCCTCGGAGGCGGCTGACCCACCTCTGGGCTATACTGGGGCGGCAGGAGGCATAACAATAATCTCTAGAACTTGCTCCACTGGCACTCGCTGCTCAGGTGTAGCGGCTGCGGGAGTCTGGGCCCCTCCCCCGGCCTGAGATGTAGCTACAGTGAGAAAAAGTAACCCTGCCTGAGCTAAAGTAGTATAGATGTTCATGTATTGGGCCAGAGTCTCCTGGAGTGCTAGAGTAGTAGCAGCTGTAGTCGGTGTACCAGGTGCCTGCGCTCCAACCTGATCCACCGGGCAGCGCGCGCTGGTGTTGTGGCCGCACCTCGGGCGCGTCCTCGTCCTATACCACGGCCCCGGCCTCTGGCGGCGGCAGCAGGGGGAGCGTGTACCTGATCCTCATGAGTAGCACGTGTCCTCACCATCTTTGAGGGAATAGAAAGCAAAAGTTTAGATTTTTGGTGTCAAAACATCACATGACAAGAAATTCAAAAGAAATGAAGATTTTTCCTAAACAGTTACATAGCCCCTCGTAGATAAATACGGACGTCTCCGTATCGATCGGCGAGACTCTAAATAACCGGTCTGTGTCCCGTGACTCCTATGAACCTAGAGCTTTAATACCTACTTGTCATGACCCTGGTTCACCAATTGTGAACATGTCGTGATGGCACCCAGTCCCCACGACTAGGTAAGCCTAACACGTTGCGAAATCCATAAATTTTAAACACTTAAATAGGAAACAGCGGAAAATAACATAAAAGATATGTAATCCGTGCCGCTTGGCACATACATCCGTCACAAAATAAATAAAACACTACCAAGATCCGGAACCCCACGGTAACACAGACTAAAAGAGAAATACAACTGTGGCTCTAAGTGTAAAGAGTATCTAACAACGAAATGAAGAAAATGTCAACTAGTAATACTAGAATAGAAGGGAAGCCTCCGGATCCGCGGACGTAGCAGATCATACCTCGAAGTCTCCCAGAAAGCTGCAGAATCACCTAGTACGAGCCTGCTCTGATGTACCTGGATCTGCACAACAAAAGTGTGCAGAAGAGTAGCATGAGTACACCACGGCGGTACTCGGTAAGTGCCAAGCCTAACCTCGATGGAGTAGTGACGAGGAAGGTCAGGGCCCTACTGAGAAACAATAATAATATGATGACAACAAAATAAACAGTTTGACAGATAACAACAAAATTTCCAAAATAACAACATTTACTGAAACTGTCTACAACCAAGCTAATAACAAATAACCAACTCAAATAAACAAATCCGGGATCTGTGGGAATTGAACCCCCAGTCCCATTCTCAGTACCCCTGGGTCTCCGGGAATCGAACCCGCAGCCCATGTCTCAATAATATCACAATAACTCAGGATCTCCGGGAATCGAACCCGCAGTCCCTACCAATAACTCAGGATCTCGGGAATCGAACCCGTAGTCCCTACCAATAACTCAGGATCTCGGGAATCGAACCCGTAGTCCCTACCAATAACTCGGGATCTCGGGAATCGAACCCGTAGTCCCTACCAATAACTCAGGATCTCGGGAATCGAACCCGTAGTCCCTACCAATATCACATCGGGTCTCTGGGAATCGAACCCACAGCCCTGGGTCTCCGGGAATCGAACCCGCAGTCCACAAGCACAGCCAATTAAGGAAAACCACAGAGAGAAATAATTATGCTCAACTATAACTTCACCAAAAAAATAGTGCCAATAATTAACAAGGAGTTCAAATAAGGTAATTAGGCAACTAAACAGTTAAGTGCTACCTAATCATGCTCTTCTAACCACTACCGAGTAAAAATATCAAATTTACAACCAAAACAGGGATATCGCTCATCGAACATTTGAATAAAGTACGTGTTCAACCACCAACGCATGTACACGCCCGTCACCTCGCGTACAAGGCGTTTAAACTATCACATAATATCCTAGGGGTGAAAATTCCCCCACACGAGGTTAGACAAGCCACTTACCTCAATTCCGGTACAAAACCGCTAAGAAATAACCTTCTTGCCGCGAATGTCGGCCTCCACAAGTGTAGTATCTGATAAAAATCAATAGAATCACATCAAAATAGGCCAATTGGGTATTACCCAATCAAAATAACTCAAAATGCACCAAAACTCACAAGTTGTCAAAACCCGACTTTCGGTACGCTTATCGAAAAATCACGAAAATTATATTTTCGAGTTCCTTATCTCAATACGAGTCTAGGCATATAAAATTTACCAAAATCGGACTCCATTTGCCCACTCAAATCAGAGATTTTCTAAAGTTCAAGACTAGGGCTAAATCCTCCATAATTACCCCAAATTCCTCCATTTTCATGATATAATTGCATAATATTACCAATACTAATCATAACATGAGTTCATAGTTGATTACCTGATGATTTCCCTTGATTTCCTCCTCAAAATCGCCCAAAATCGCCCTTAAGCCGAGACCCCCAAATGTGTTAAATGTTCTGAAATTTTTCTAACTTCTGATACACTTACTTACAGCGATTTTCGCTTCCGCGGAACATTTTCCGCTTCTACGCTCCCGTATCCGCGACCAAAGGGTCGTTTCTGCGGTTCCAGGCCTAGCCGGCCATTTTCCGCTTCTGCGATATACGGACCGCCTCTGCGCGTCCGCTTCTCTGCGAAGGCTCGATCGCCCCTGCGGAAAGTTCCGCTTCTGCGGCTAGGCGTCCGCCTCTGCGGACTCGCCCAAGCGGCTCCCTTCCGCTTCTGCGATGGCCGCTTCTGCGGCTCCTCTCCGCTTCCGCGATTCCGCTTCAGCGGATGATTCTCCGCTTCTGCGGCCACAAGCGCTTCTGCGCTCCAATATCCGCTTCTGCGGACTCGCTCCTGCGACCAAAATTCCGCAGGAGCGAAAATGACAGAACCAGAACTCCCAACCTGAAATTTCCATGATTTTTCTCCCGTTTAACCATCCGAAATCACCCCGAGGCCCCCGGGACCTCATCCAAACATACCAACACACCTTAATACCTAATTCGAACTTGCTCAAATCCTCAAAACACGTCTAACAACATCAAAACCCATAATTCTCATCGAATTCAAGCCTAAATTTCTTAAAACTTTCCGAATTGCATATTCGATCAAAAACCCATCCAAACGACGTCCGAATGACCTGAAAATTTGCGGACATATCCAAAATCACATAACGAAGCTATAGAAATTGTCGGAATTCCATTCCGACCCCCGGATCAAAATCTCACCTATCGATCGGATTCGCCAAAATTTCAACCTTCGGCATTTCAAGCCTAATTGAGCTACGGACCTCCAAAATATATTCCGAACGCGCTCCCAACCCCGAAATCACCTAACGGAGCTAATGGAACCATCGGATTTCCGTTCCGAGATCGTCTTAACACTGTTCCGGCTATGGACCGCTTTCTAGTTTCAAAGCTCTTATTTGGGGACTAAGTGTCCCAAAATGCTCAAATTTTCGAAACCGACTCTCCCGGCAACCCACAATAGCAGAAATGAACTTAGGGGAACAGTTAAATTAGGGATAGGGGCGTAATTTTCTAAAACGACCGGTCGGGTCGTTACATGATTCCCCCTAGGGATCACCTGTATTGTTTGTGAAGAAGAAAGATGGCTCGATGCGGATGTGTATTGATTACCGGCAATTGAACAAAGTAACAATAGAGGATAAGTATCCACTGCCGAGGATTGATGATTTGTTTGATCCGCTCCAAGGAGCGAGGGTGTTCTCAAAGATAGACTTGAGGTCGGGCTACCATCAGTTGAAGATCAGGGCGGCTGACATTCCTAAGACGACCTTTCGCACTAGATATGGGCATTATGAGTTCTTAGTCATGTCCTTCGGGTTGACCAATGCCCCGGCAGCATTCATGGAGTTGATGAATCGGGTGTTCGGGCCTTACTTAGATATGTTCATGATAGTCTTTATAGATGACATCCCGGTATACTCCCGCAGCCGGGAAGAGCACGAGCGAGCACCTCGGAGTGGTTCTTCGGACTCTGAACCAAATCGACTATATTCCAAATTTTCGAAATGTGAGTTCGGTTGAGTTCGGTGGCATTTCTGGGCCACATCGTATCAGTGAAAGGTATTCAGGTGGACCTAAAGAAGATTGAGGTAGTCCAGAATTGGCCTCGACCAGCTTCAGTGACTGAGATTTGGAGTTTTTTGGGAATAGCAAGTTACTACTGTCGATTTGTAGAGGGGTTTTCTTCTATTGCAGCCCCGATGACCAGGTTGACCCAGAAGGGTGCCTAGTTCCAGTGGTCAGAGGAGTGTGAGGCGAGCTTTCAGAAGCTCAAGACAGCCTTGACTACAGCACCAGTGTTGATACTACCTATGGGTGTAGGGCCTTATACAGTTTACTGTGACACATCTCGTACAGGGCTTGGAACGGTATTGATGCAGGATGGTAAGGTTATCGCTTATGCTTCGAGGAAGTTAAAAATACATGAGAAGAATTATCCAGTTCATGATCTTGAGTTGGCAGCAGTGGTTCATGCCTTAAAGATCTGGAGGCATTATCCATATGGGGTGACGTGTGAGGTGTACACGGATTACAAGAGCCTACAATACTTGTTCAAGCAAAAGGAGTTGAATTTACGACAACGGAGATGGTTAGAGTTACTGAAAGACTATGATGTTACTATCCTATATCACCCAGGTAAGGCCAATATGGTGGCCGATGCATTGAGTAGAAAGTCCGCCAGCATGGGTAGTCTTGCATTCATTCCGGTCAATCAGAGACCATTTGCTCTAGATGTCCAGGCCTTAGCCAACCAGTTCGTGAGATTAGACATCTCTGAGTCTAGCAGGGTGTTGGCCTGCACGGTCGCTCGTTCATCTCTATTAGAGCGGATCCGCGAGAGGCAATTTGATGATCCTCATTTGCGTGACTTGAGAGATACAGTACAGCGGGGAGGTGCCACGAAGGTAAATCTAGATGATGATGGGAGTACTGAGATTGCAGGGGCGAGTTTGTGTGCCCAACGCTGAGGGGATTCGAGAGTTGATCTTAGCGGAGGCCCACGATTCTCGATATTCTATTCACCCCGGGCACCACGAAGATGTATCAGGACTTGCGGCAGCACTATTGGTGGCGTAGGATGAAGATGGACATTGTTGCATATGTCGCTCAGTGTCTAAATTGTCAGCAGGTGAAATATGAGCACCAGAGGCCTGGTGGTGTATTCTAAAGAATCGAAATTCCCGCGTGGAAATGGGGGTGGATCACTATGGACTTCATTACTGGACTTCCTTTGACTCGGAGGAAATTTGATGCTATTTGGGTCATTGTTGACAGGCTGACCAAGTTAGCACACTTAATTCCAGTATCTGTATCCTACTCATCGGAGAGGTTGGCAGAGATTTACATAAGGGAGATTGTTCGACTTCATGGGGTGCCGGTATCTATTATCTCTGATCAGGGTACGCAGTTTACCTCGCGGTTCTGGAGAGCGGTCCAGCAGGAGTTAGGCACCTAGGTTCAGTTGAGTACAGCTTTCCATCCTCAGACGGACGGTCAGTCTGAGAGGATTATTCAGATCCTAGAGGACATGCTCCGAGCCTGTGTCGTTGATTTTTGAGGCTCGTGGGACCAGTTTCAGCCATTAGCAGAGTTCGCCTACAATAACAACTACCAGTCTAGCATTCAGATGGCTCCGTATGAGGCGTTGTATGGTAGGCGATGTCGATCTCCGGTCGGATGGTTTGAGCCGGGAGAGGCTCGGTTGTTGGGTACAGACTTAGTTCAGGAGGCATTGGATAAGGTCAAGACTATTCAGGAGAGATTGCGTTCAGATCTGTCCAGGAAGAAGACTTATGCGGATCGTAAGGTTCGAGATGTAGATTTCATGGTTGGTGAGTGGGTATTGCTCCGAGTGTCGCCTATGAAGGGTGTGATGAGGTTCGAGAAGAATGGCAAGCTCAGCCCTATGTATATTGGTCCATTTGAGATTCTAGATCGAGTGGGAGGGGTGGCTTACAGACTAGCTCTGCCGCCTAGCTTATCAGCCGTGCATCCAATTTTTCATGTATCTATGCTTCGGAGATACCACGGCGATCCCACACATGTGTTAGACTTCGGTACTGTCCAATTGGACAATGATCTATCCTACGAGGAGGAGCCAGTGGCCATTCTAGACCGGCAGTTGAGGTCGAATAGTTATCCTTCTCTGCGTGTTCAGTGGAGAGGTCAGCCTCCTGAGGCATCGACCTGGGAGTCCGAGTCTGATATGCGGAGCCGCTACCCACATTTGTTCCCCGACTCAGGTACTTCCTTCTCTTGTCCGTTCGAGGACGAACGGTTGCTTTAGAGGTGGAGGATGTGACAACCCAAAGGGTCATCACCTGTTTTCCTCACTTGTTCCGCATTTTCGAGGCCTTGAAAACCTCATTCTATGTTTCCTCGATTTACGTGCACGATCCGGGCATGTAGCCGGAAAGATTTTGTGATAGAATATATGAATTCTATGAGAAAATTGAAGAAAAATGATATTAATATTGATATAGTTGACTTCGGTCAACATTTTTGGTAAACGGACCCGGACCCGAGAGCGGACAGTCCTGGAAGGTCCGTAGGAAAATATGGGACTCGGACATGCGTCCGGAGTCGAATTCTGAGGCATAGAGCCCAAGTTATGAATTTTTCTGTGAAATTGTTTTTGCTGTAATTAATAAAGGAAAATGAATTAAATGACCTTGGTATCGGGCTCGTATTTTGGTTCCGACGCCCGGTACAAATCTTAAATATTATATATGTGCTTTTTGCAAAGTTTGGTGACATTTGGATGTCGTTTGATATGTTTTGGACCTTGAGTTCCAAGTTTGAATGTTTTGAAAATCAAAAGGATGAAAATCATAAACTTGAGGCTTGATTTGATGAAAACGATGTTATATTGACGATGTGATCGCACGAGCAAGTTTGTAATGTGTTTTTGATGTTGTGTACATGTTTGGTTTGGAGCCCGTGGGCCTCGGATAAAGATTTGATAGGACGTTGGTTCAAATTCTGAATTTTAGCACAACTAGTTTTTCACCCAGCTGGTGTCTTCGCAAATGCGAAGAAAAGTGTCGCAATTGCGAAGGGGGCAGGCCAAGGCTGTCTTTGCAAATGCGAAGCCTTGATCGCAATTGCGATGAGTGTCCAGGACTGCTTGGGTTCGCAAATGCGAACATAACCTCGCAAATGCGAGGCCTTCAATAAATCTCCTGGCTTCGCAAACGAAGCTCTTGTCGCAAATGTGAAAGCCTCTTTGTCCCAGCCAGGTTCGCAAATGCGAAGCCAGTCTCACAAATTCGAGAGCCACAGACCCCAAAACCTGTAGTGTTCGCAATTGCGAACAAATGTTCGCAATTGCGATATCCGCAGTTGTGCAATTTTATACTTAAACGAATTTTTCAGTTCATTCTTCATTCTTTCAAAAACCCACACACTGTACACAAACTCTCAAGGCCAAATTCACTCCAAAGTAAATTGTAAGTCACTTTTTACTTAATTCTTTCAATTCCTAATAACATTAAACATGTTTTTCAATAGAAATCAAAGATTTTCATGGTAGAAATTCTTGTTTTTTGGTAGAACCTAGGGTTTTCATAAATTGGGTAATTGGACCTCGAATTGAGGTCCGATTTTGAAACAAATCATATATTTGAACTCGTGGGGGAATGGGTAACCGGATTTTGGTCCGAACTCCGAGTTCCGACCACGTGGGGCCAGGTGCGTTTTGGGAAATTTTGGGGTAAACTTTGAGAAAACCATTTTAAGCATTCAAACCAAGTTATTTAGTATTTATTAATGTAAGGGAATCAATTGTGATTAGATTCGAGCTAGTTGAAAGCGAAAATTCAGGGAAAAAACTATAATTGAAGAGTAATTTGGACTTCAAGGCTAGAGGTAAGTGTTTGTTCTATCCTAGCTTGAGGGAATATGATTATGTGCTATGTGCTATGTGATCGAGTGCGGTGTATGGGCTGTGGTGACGAGCATCCATACACGGGCGTCTTGCATGGCCGTGAGTCGTTGTTAATACTTGTTGTGAGACATTTTAAAGATAAATTGTTGAACCCTTGCCGGGTTGTGGAATTGTTATTGTTCTCCCTTGCCGGGACTTGTTGTGAAGTGAGATATTGATTGCCCTTGCCGGGACCTTGTTGTGATGATTATTGTGTCCCTTGCCGGGACGGTTCATGATTTATTGTTTTCATTCTCTGCCCTTAAGTATTTGTTATTTGGGTGAGGAAGAGTGATAATGCACGAAGGGTGATGTCGTGCCTTGATTTATTGATTATGCACGGAGGTTAATGTCGTGCCTTGTTATTGATTATGCACGAAGGTTAATTCTGTGCCATGTTATTGATTATGCACGAAGGATCATGTCGTGCTTTGTTATTGAACCATGCACGAAGGATCATGCCGTGCCATGGATGTGAGGATGAGAGTAAAAGCACGAAGGGTGATGCCGTGCAACTATTTGCTATTCCTTGACTTGATATTACCTGTTTTCCATTATACTTTGGTTTCCTTCTTGATTTAATAACTTTTGTTAACTGTTGAGTTCCTCTGTGATGTTCCTTGTTGAGTTGTTACTTGATTTTTCTCTTTATCTTGTGGTGTACATATATATATAGAACTGCACAGGTTTATGTGGGTGTCTGGTCCTAGGCTTGTCACTACTTCGCTGGGATAGGCCAGGCACTTACCAGCACATGGGGTCGGATTGTGCTGATACTGCACTTCTGTACGTTTTTGCACAGGTCCAGGTTTTGATCGGGAGCAACAGCAGTAGAGCCTTGCGTGGGAGTTGAGCATTTCGAGACCGAGGTAGCTTGCAGGCGTCCGTAGGCCCGGCGTCTCTCCCTTTACTTATGTTATTAGCTGTAGTCTCTTTGTTCCGAGACAAACAGATTATGTTATATTTCTTTCAGACTTTTATGTGTAGTATTCGGTAGTAGTTCGTGAGTTGGTGACTCCACGTCTTGGGTAGAGGATTTCAGTATTGTTTTACCTTAAAATTGCTTATCTCTATTTTGATAAAGTCTTCCGAACTTACTTAATTAAGGTTATGGTTTTGTTGATAAATTGAGTATGAAATATTGCTAAAAACAGGATAGTGTTAATATGGTGGCTTGCCTAGCTACCACGAGTAGGCGCCATCACGATCCCGATGTTGGGGGAAAAATCCGAGTCGTGACACCAATACCCTGTAACAGTTTAATATCAACAGTAGAGAACCAACAAATATCAACAACATAGTATAACAGCTAGCAGATGTAGCTAAATGCAATGCAATGCAATGCATGAAATGACCGCTACGGCGCGTAGCCCGATCCAATTTGGGTACCCGTGCTCACTGTGGGGGTTCAGACTCCGGAGGGGCTCCTACAGCCCAAGCACAATATCATGAATATACGTTGCGGCGCGCAGCCCGATCCACTACCAGTCAGCTAATATGCAAATGCAGCCTCGCAGGCTCAAAAGTAGTTTTAAAAACTCTTTTATCAATTTTCAGTTGAAAACAGTATGTCAAAGTTCCAGAGATTGGAAATATCATGATAACAGTAATAGCTACGGACTGGTAGTAAAACCAGCATGTCAATATCATAGAACACTAATAATGATCCTCGCAGGATCCCAATAACTGGCTCACAGCCCATAAGTGTACTCAACCGTCTGAGAAGGAGGTTCAACGGCTCAAGAGTAGCGAATATCACAATATAATATGCAACCATCCGTGAAGGAGGTTTGACGGCTCAAGAACAGCCAATATCATTATACAGTATCAACAAGTCGGACTAAGCCATAGTCCCCAAATCACAATCGACCCCGCACTCACAAAAGAGTACGTGTCTCGCCGCTATACAGCGTCACAAAGTGGTATACCGGGGTTTTGAACCCGCTGGTCATCACCTACATCCATTACTCACCTTAATACGACTCGACGACTAGTCCGCGATGCCCTTGCCACGAGAATCAAGCTCCGCACGCGTAGAATCTGATCAAATATAGTAGAAACACATCAAATTAGGCCAATGGAATGATACCCAATCGAAACAACTCAATTTACACCAAAATTCATAAAGTTGCCAAAACCCGACTTCCGGTCTGCTTCTCGAAAAATAACAAAAGTCACATATTCGGAACCCTCGTCTCAATACGAGTCTAGGCATATAAAATTTACCAAATTCGGACTCCATTTGCCCATTCAAATCCTTGATTTTTTTTATTTCAAGCCTAGGGCTAAAACCTCCATAAAATACCCCAAATTCCTCCATATTCATGAGATAATTACATAATATTATCAATACTAATCATAATTTGAGTCTATAGTTGATTACCTGATGAATTCCCTTGAATTTCTCTTCAAAATCGCCCAAATCGCCTCTTAAGCCGAGACCCAAATGTTTTGAAATGTTTCTGAAATTTCTAACTTCTGATATAATTAACCCTCTGCGATTTCCGCTTCTGCGGACAATTTCCGCCTCTGCGGAACCGCTTCCGCGACCAATTGGTCGCTTCTGCGAACCCAGACCTAACTGGCCATTTCCGCTCATGTGAGCCACGGACTGCTCCTGCGAGCCACGGACCGCTTCTGCGCGTCCGCTCCTGCGGAACTTTCCGCTGCCGCGCCTCAGAGTCCGCTTCTGCGGACTCGCTTTACCGGCCAAAATTTCGCTCCCGCGGATCCTTCACCCCTCGACCCAATTCCGCTTCTACGACCAGCATCCGCATCCGTGACACCGCTTCTGCGCACAAAAGTCCGTTTCAGCGAAGACCTGCGCTTCTGCGCCCCATCGTCCGCTCCTGCGCTCCCATTTCCGCAGGAGCGAAAACAACAGAACTAGCAAACAAAATCTGCAATTTTCCATGTTTTCTCCCGTTTAACCATCCGAAAATACCCCGAGGGCCCCGGGACCTCATCCAAACACACCAACACATCCTAATACCTTATACGAACTTTTTCCAATCCTCAAAACACGTCTAACAACATCAAAACTCGTAATTTACATCGGATTCAAGCATGATTTCCTTAAAACTTTCTGAATTACACATTCGATCAAAAACCCGACCAAACGATGTCCGAATGACATGAAAATTTGCGAACATATCCAAAATCACATGATGGAGCTACAGAAATTGTCGGAATTCCATTCCGACCCCCGGATCAAAATCTCACCTACTGTTCGGTTTTCGCCAAAATTTAACCTTAGCCAATTCAAGCCTATTTCTACACCGGACCTCCAAATTCAATTCCGATCGCTCCTCTAAGTCACAAATCACCTCCTGTAACTAACTAAATCATCATAATCCGATTCCGAGCCCTCTAACTAAATAGTCAACTCCAGGTTGACTTTCCACATTCAAGCTTCCTTCAAAAAGGCTATATGCATCATTTTCAATCCAATTCACTCCTAACTCGCCCCATAGACTCTAACACTGATATAAAAACATAAAACATATATGTTCAACATAACGGGGTGGTAATTCCCGTTACGACGGGCCAGGTCGTCACCGAATGGTACCGCAAGCAACACGGTTGAGAATCTTCTAATATTCTTCTCCAATAACATCTGATTTATTTTCTTCAATGGCCAAATCTAGCCCTTATTGAAAAACGACATCGAGAACCTCGCCTTGCCACATCCCAAAATGTACGGACCCGCAAAACATTTCTACTATACATTTCGCATTTGACACAATTCTTATCATAAGCGAAGATGCCAATGATGACGTATTGCTGACACTTGATGTAGATTTTTCTTGTTTATTGTCTCCCATCTTTGACACAAATATTATTTAATAGTTGACGACACAAATCAAGATTATTTCCTTTCTGGTGTTAAAGATCAGACTAAGCTGCAACCCCAGAGCATACTCAGACAGAACCTTGACTCAGTTACCAAGATAAATCTTTTTTGATATGGAAGATCAGGCTGTGTTGAAACCACAGAGCATACTTAGACAATATCTTGGCTCTGATACCAATTACTGCGGAAGTCAAATGTATATAGTGTGAATGAGTCACAACTACTATACCAAAATTATGGCAACCGCCAAATAATAAATAAGATAATAAAATAATAATAAAAGGAATACCAGAATTTACGAGGTTTGGCTAATTTTTGCCTACTCCTCGGACACAACCAATATTTTATTTCACTACAAAAATACAAGTAAAATAATACTAAAGAGAGAAGATACAAATGCCTTAGGATAATAAGAAGGCAAATGAGATGTGTGTCTAAATCCTAAACACTAGGCCTCCTTTTATAGGAAAAGATCCCAAACCAAATTGAAAACCCACCGATGTGGGACTATGGTTTTGACATATTCAACATGGTAGTCCAAATGATTTAAAGAGAGGGACATAGTTGACGGAATACGAGTTGGGCCCTAAAAAATTCTCCAAGTAGAGCAGGTCTTAGGAATTAGGGGGATAGAGAAACGTGAGATATATGGATACTTTTAATTAATGATTAAAAACTGCCCATTAATTAAGTATGGTATATGATTGGTAATTTGATATACTAAGTATAATTAAATCAAACCTTAAACATTAAGAATAATAAAGTTTCCTATGTGGCATAAGAATGTAAAAATTCCCTTTCGAAATTGTTGCATATTGTTTTTTGTCTCAAATTTGGTTAGAACATATTTTATTTGGAACGGTAAAATTATAATGATTTTGAGTCCCAAGTAGTAGACTTAAGTCAGTTTATATAAGGAAATATTTAATAATTAAAAATATAGTTAATTTCAAAATTATAAATATTAAGAAAATAAATAAATGACTATTATATCAAGTGAGAACTCTATTTTAAAAGGGTAAAAAACTTGAGTCTCTGTGCTTTTAATATATTATTAGTTTCTCCGTACGCCCATTGCCCGTATACCCCATATTGGGGTCTGAGAAAGTTAGTGTGTACGCAAACCTTACCCCTATCGCGGGAAAATAAAAAGGTTATTTTTTATAAACTCTCGATTCAAGAAAACAAAATCTTTTACAATATAAGTAAATAAAATAATTAAAATATATATATATATATATATATATATATATATATATATATATATATATATAATAATATTGAAAATAATGAATATTGATCATACGTGGCTAACTTAATACGAGAACAAACTCATCAAAAATTGTAGAAAAACGGCTCCACAAGAGTAGAACAATGTATTGACTTATATTCATAATGATTGCATTAGTATTTCACCCCTTCAATATATGGTACTTTTAGTGAACTTGAAAAGGCTAGGTTATATGTCACAAGCATTCATAGGCTAAGAAGATAGAACAACATTTTTAATATATGAGCAATATCACATTTATTACAATATGGAATGGTAAATCTAAAATTTCGCCATAATAACAATAGTTATATCTATTTCTAATTAATATAAATATATAATCATCTTATGATCAAGTCGAAAAATATAAATAATATAGGTTCCTTGTTAAAAGTTTTATTAAATAAATAATAATTACCTTACAAAATAAAGCAATAGTATCTTTGTAAAAGATAAAACAATTGGCAATTTCTTGTGCTTAAATAAACTCATGATGATTCGAAGTATATCTTACATTCTTACTTTGTATGAGGGTCTTCGACTGAAAACTAAAAGTCTCTTCAATTCAAACTTCAGTGCTAATAATTTGTGTCGAGCTTTAGCATGGGCATATTTTTCAAGCCCATTGATAATGATACTAATTAATAGATGTCTTGACGTCTTACTTCTTAATTGCTATATATATATATATATATATAGCAAGATTAATAACAACCCCATGTAATATAATTAATGCTATATATATTGGTCTATCTCCCATAAAAACTATACAAAACCCGCATGAACTAACGCATATGATTGTTCCAAACTTGTTCATTTTGGTGAAATTTTTCAAGTATTTCTAAGTGTTATAAACTTTTTGACATTGAAATTAAAAAATTTAAGTGCTGGAAATTGCATAATAATTATAAAATAACTATCACACCTTTTCATGAAAAATGCATCCCTTAGTAATGGATGATATCTTTCCTACTATTGCTTTTTTATTTTATTTAATACAAATCTATATCACTAAAATGGTATTTTAGTCTTTCAACTTTCTAGTTTATAGCTTTCTACTTTTATATATATATATATATATATATATATATATATATATATATATATATATATATATTATATGCAAAAAATAACTTTATTTTGCATAGTAGTCTCTGGCAATTAATTTTGGATGTCCGGCAAATATTTAATTCTGCCCAATATTCTGACTCTTTATGGTAATTTAATAGTTCACTTCTTTTGACAGATTTTTAAGTGGTGCGAGCAGCTAAGTAGATATGGAAGAATTGTTGCGTCGCTGAAAATTCTTTTCTATACAAAGTCTTTGGACGAGATTTTTGAACGGAACTTCTGTCGTACTACATGAAGAAATGACTTTCACTACCTACATTTCCTTTTTCCCCCCTAGTAGACTACTATGAAGAAACTATAAACTCCATTTCAAAGATTAGACTATGAATAAATATTCTTTTGGGAATAATACACCTGCTAACAAATATTCTGCCAAAGATGAATACACTACAAGAAGAGTGTGTTTGGTACGAAGGAAAATGTTTTCCATGGAAAATATTTTCCTAGAAAATGTTTTCGTGGAAAATGAGTGATTTTATCACTTATTTTCTCTTGTTTGGTTGGTAAGTGGAAAATATTTTCCGGAAAATATTTTTTATGTTTGGTTAGAGAGTAAAAAATAGTTTTTTTAGAAAAATATTTTTTTTGCAACTCTCCTACCCCTCCCCCTCCCACCTCCCCCACCCCTTCCCTTCCCGAAGTCTCTAAAAATTGACACAATCTAAAGGAACTAATGTGATGCTTTACTTTTTAACGCAAAAATCGCGTATTTTCGAATTGGTAAATTTATAATTTCTAAACCCGTAAACTTTCGAACTCATAATTTTGGAACTTGTAAAATATTGAGTCTTTAAATGATAAATAATAAAATTAAAAACTGAAAAATATATTTTAAAATTTTTTAGGGGGGGGAGGGGGTCTGGGGGGGTGGGGGGCAGTAAATCGAAAAAAAAATTAAATTACAAAAAAAAAATTAATATTTTTTTTGTGCGGGGGGGAGGGGTGGGGGAGGGGGTAGGGGGTGGGGTGGGTGGTGCAAAAAAATAAGAAAACAGAAATTTAAAATTATAGAAAAAAAAATTAAGGTAAAAGAAATTTTTTTTTGCGGGGTGGCGTGGAGGGGTAGTAGGGTGGATGGTAACGGAAAAACTGAAATATTTCTAAGAAAAAACTGTTTTTTGGAGAGGGGGTGGGGTGGGGTGGTGAGGGTGAGAATGGTTGAGAAGGAGCTTTGGAAAATGTTTTCCTTCTTTTGATAAGGAAAACATTTTCCTCCAATTGGAGGAAAATGAATTGATAAGCAAAATGTTTTCCAAAACATTTAAGCCAACCAAACATGAGAAAATTGGAAAACATTTTCCAGAAAATGTTTTCCTTCATACCAAACACACCCGAAATCACAAGTATTGAAGCGACTGAAGTCGCCACCAAAGCCACACAAGTCGCGGCTAAAGGAAATTAGTGGCGACTTCTGTATTGCCATTGGGAAGCCGTAATTGAAGGTTATTTGTGGCGAGGTTTGAGGTCGCCACTAAACGATAATCTTTTGTGGCGACAGAGTTGCCGCTAAAGATCGAAAAACGCTTTAAAAACTATTCAATAAGAACAAATATTAGATTGGTCGCCACTATAAATATCTTTTAGTAGCGATTAAACCTACCACTAAAAATATTTATATTTAGTGGCAAGGTTATGTCGCCACTATAACTATCCCTTAGTGGCGACTAAATTTGCCACAAAAAAATATTTATTTTCAGTGGCAAGATTATGTCGCCACTATAACTAGTAGCGACTAAAATTGTCACAAAAAATAATATGGCAAGATTATGTTGCCACTATAAATGTCATTTAGTAGCAAATAAAGTGGCCACAAATTTTTTGACTAAACTATGTCGCAAATATAATTGATTTTCTTAACAATTATAACGACCAAAATTATATACATTTCTATGCCAGTAGGAACCTAATTCTCTAAAATTTTATATAGAGATATTCATATCAATTAACTATCAATATTAAAGCAACCAATAATGCTTGACAAACACCAAAAGAATTTCTCAAGCCGGATATTATAAATATTATCATTACCAAGAAGGCAATTACATATATACTACCCGACACTTCATTGTGTATTGTAACTGTACATGTATACATATCCTAAAATCGATAAAATATTAAGTGCCTTGTAACTACTCCTTGCCGGATACCATCCTTGAACGATACTATTGTTTAAGTGACTTATCCCTGCTAGACAAACAAAATATTTGAAAGTGAAGAATCAGAGAAATTATAGTTATAACATTAGTATATACACATATTGTAGCACATATGATTTGACAAAGTAAGTTTGCTCTCTTCTTGCTATATATAAAGGTCATATAAGAAGGAAACAATCACAATAGCTTTCTTTTGAACTTTCATGTCAATCTATTCTTTGCCCTTTCAAGAAACTATACATAAAAATCATGCATCAAAATAATGATTGAACCTTCTTCAATTACAGATAACTAGAAATATATAAGATTGATAGAGACAGTTAAATGGGCATTGCATGAAATAGAGAAATAAATACCGCAAGGATAGTGTTGCAGAAGCTGCAACGGACATAATAAAGATAGCTATTGGAAAAATATTTATAATTGGACACAACAGACATAAACGGACAAATTGATGGCCAAGAACTCCCACGAGATACTCAATGTGCAAAAAGCTGTAAACATGTATCAATGGCTATTAACATCAGATTCCTCCAAACTCATCTAGTCAGTCTAAAAGGTATCAGTGGCTATTAACATCGGATTCCTTCAAGTAGATAACCTACAAGAAACGACATGATTGCTAACTGTCGTTTTTTTATTCAATAAAAAAAATAGGAGCTCTATACTTACAGGAAGGGTCTTCCATACAGCCTCATCACTCATATTTTCTTCATCACCGGGCATCAGAGTCCTGCATATTCTGAACATGAGGAAAAGTGCAAAAGGAATTAGATACACGTCCAAAACTAAGACCAATTTTTCCTGCTCTAAAATGTATGTTGCAAAAGCATATTTTTAGAAATGTTATCTCATATCTCTTTATTCCAAAAATAACTCAACACTGCCACCAGATGGTTTAAAGGTCAGCATTTCTTGGCAGAATAAGTATCTTATCTAAAATCCACCTAATAAAGGAGCTTCATGACAATCTTTCTCTTTACATTTGATAAAAACAGAAGAAAAAGATAAATGCTTCCTCCATCTCATTTGAATAGTAGTTCTATGATCATTTGTCAGTAAGTATGAATAAGTGCTTCCTTCATGACAATGATCACAAAATCTAGTTTAATAGTGCAATACTTATTGACTCTAACAATAGTAATGTTGTTATTATTCAGTTATTATTATTCATGTACTATAATCTCTGTGTAACTTGTCATGAACGGTGAACCAAACATCCCTAAAAGTTTAAATACACAGAGCAAAATTGGTTATAATACAGTTACATCAGAACCAATTTACAAAATAAAAATTGCTCAGGATAACTAAAAAGGAATACAAAGCTTACTTCGGCAATAAATGGCCACAATTTGCTCAATTATTTGTTCAATTACTTAGGCAATAACTAACCTTCACTTACTTCATTTCTCAAGCAGAAGCATTACTATTGAGCAGTGAATAGAGCATAGAAAAGAAAGTTTCATTTAATCTATTAAGGATTTATATGAATCTTTGTTTATATCTCAACGATAACAAGGTCAATGAAACAATATGCATAGATTGATTAACTTCAGGATCTCTTTCAAAGACAGGAAGATTTATCAGCTTGAAAATAAGGGCACTAGTTCTTCGAGCTCTTCTTTCGAAGATATTAACAAATTTATTCATATTTCATTGAATTTTTCACTACACAAATATAAGAGTGAACGCTACAAAGGGGGAACTGAAACAAGTAAAGCCATCCAAACCTGTTCATAAACCGGAATGATTTCCATTCAGAAAAATTATCACCACACGCTTTCTTTAGAATATCCCTGCTGAGGCAGCTTATTACTTTTACATCTACTGCCATAACGAGGAAAATGAATACCAATCCTTCAGAAAGTAAAAGCATATAAGAAACCTAAATGTTGTCCGAAAGAATGATGATGGGCATCATGTTAATATTGGCACTAGCACTAAAGCAACTGCAGCCCAGATTTAACAGTACTACTTATAGCATAAGTGTCATATGGAGCTATATCTGGTGACCGGTATCACTTTATCCGGTGCAGGGTCAAGTATCAAGCAGCCAAATACTATCACATAGGCAGCAAATGTGAAACAGTATTATACACATCAATAGCAGAAACTAATAAATATACTACTCAGAGATATAGCTATACATCATAGACACCATAAAATACATTAGATAGAATGGAGATCATGTTCCAAGTGTGGTACAGTTGTGTGCTTCATGCTTTGACTATCAAAGGTTAAGAGTACTACTCGACACTTGCGGGACATTCGAGAAATTTGGAACAACATAGAGAAGATTAGAATGACCCCTACACAAGGATAGCACACACAAGAAGATTAAAGAGTATTTCTCCTCTTATTTCTCTCCTGTAAGCTAGGTCGTTCATTCCAACTTCCAACTCGAAACAATTTCACAATTCACTATCTGTTCACATCTGCAAAAAAACCACAATTAAAAAAAAAAGCAAAAACTATAAATAAAATAAAAAGATTATATTTTCAGAATAATATACAACCAAGCTGACTCCCTGCTAATTAGAAGGGAGGAAACTAAAAGTTCACAAGAAAATTTCAAAAGAAACCAAAAAAGAAGAGTACTATGAAGAGAAGCAGAAGATTGAAAATAAAACTGGAGCGGAAATGGAAGTAGAGAAAATAAGAAAACTCAGAACTATTCTCTGTAAATTCAAAACTCAAAAAATGCAGGTTTCATTAGAACTAAAGCTTCCAGCATATGCCTAATCGTTGAAGTAGGCCAGAACATTGTTAAACAAACTTACTAGGTGTTTACTTGATACTATTAAACTACAACTTCAAGTCCATAAAATTGAGACCTTAACACGAAATCGATCGATTTAGTTAAACAGAAATTCTTCCTCCAGCACACGAAATCGATCGATTATGAACTTGTTTCCAAAAAAAAAAAAAAATTAAAAGATTAGGGGTTTGAACATACCTGAAAAATAAGATTCACATTTTGATTTGAGGGGTTTTGATTTGGATGAAAGTTTAGATGAAGACCTGATTTAATTTTTAGGGAGAGAGCGTCAATGCCCATATTCTCGAGAGTGTTTTGCTCCTCTGTTAGTTTCATCGTAGCTTTGTGGGTTCTGTTCACAAACAAGTTTTCATTAGCTTATTTAATTTTTATTTTTTTTATTAATTTAAAAGTGAAAAACTAGGTTATAAGAGCGACCCAGTCGCTACCAGATACTATTAGCGGCGACTTTTTTTATAGTCGCCACAAATATTGTGGAGCCAAAATTTTATTATTAGCGGGACTGAAAATTTTAGCTACATCAGAGGCGACACAAAATATATCGCTGCTAAAACTTATCTTTTTGTGGCGACATCTAAAGTCGCTGCTAAGAATATAGTTGTTGTACCAATCTATAGGATCGTTGCTATATGTTGCCATTAATAATCCAATTTCTTGTAGTGATAGTAAGTTAAAATCTTCTACTGATGAATAAATCTAAAATTACTAGTGACAACATTAATTGGTATTTGCCACACTCGTAGCATCATCATCATTATTATTATTATTATTATTATTATTATTATTATTAACTTAGCTTGTTTATAGGTGTGTATTAAACTACTAGTTTCTAGACACTACGTTTACGTTATATAATAAAAATCAAATAGAAAAATGTAAGCTTTTTAATTTGATCCTATTTAGTTAATTAAATAAAGAAAGAAATTGGCAAGTAACAAAGAACCATAATAAGTTCATGACAATTTTAGAGCAAACTTTAAAATCCAATATAACTTTTAAATTATATTATCTAAGTTGATAAGAGTAATCTTTTAGACGAAGGATAAAATGAACATTGCACTTTTAATGGTAATTGGGTAATTCACCTTTGATATTTGAAGCTTTGACAGTACAAGGTCTTGATTTCTTTGACATAACCGATGCACTTTCTTCAGGGGTAGATTTATAGGTAAAAATATGAGCAGGGGCGGATGTACAGAAGGTGATACGGGTTTTCGAGAACCCAATAACTCTTGCGTAAATTCTGTATTTATATTTAAAAATTCACTAAATATTGGTAAATATCTAACTGGGAACCCAGTTACTATTGCATATTAATTTAAAATTATGGTAGGAACCCATAAGTCTTATATCCTGGATCCGCCTCTGAATATGAGGTACGTAAACCTATAGTCTTTCCATAAAGTTAGATATTTTATGTATATATATTTTGAAATTAGTATCATATTGGTTGTTGGCGCTCATACTACAAGAAGAATGAATGTGCACTTATTTGAAGGTTGAGCTAATTGCGAAGAGGAATAGAGGGATCAAATATTTCCACTTAATACATTTTCTATTAGTTTTTTTTTTTGTAATGTACCCATGTACTACAAATCCAAAATCTGTCTTGCCTCCGCTTCCTATAAGATTACTAAAATGTACATAAATGACAATTATTTTTAAGTTTTTCATTAATTTGACATGACAATGTAAAAGAAACTAAAACTACCTATATATATATATATATATATTGACATTCATTTTTCAAATAAAATTAGCATATATACCAGCAGCAAAGTTCCAAATCATATGATATTTTAAGTACTATGTTCCTACCATCAATGTCGTACATGTGCTATTGCTTTCTTTTCATGAGCGGTTAGTAGAGTTCAATGTAAAAATATATAAAGAATCTAACTTGCTGCATATATATATATATATGTTGAGCCAGCTAGTACTGATTATTAATTAACCCTTCAATCCATATGTTCATAGGCTTTGGATGCAAGTGCTTGTCCCATAAAAATAATATTTTACGTGTACATTAATGCTAATCTCATAAACACTTCCAGTGAAGTTTAATGCCTACTAATACATTTTGTTAACGAGTATTAAAATCTGAGTTAAATGTGTTTGACCCAAAAGTTATCGGTTGCTTTTTGAGTAAGGGACAATAAAAAATTACAAGAGGATAAATCAGAATCAGTGGTAATATATATAAGGATAAATCTATGATTCGTATGTAGATTGTACTAGTGAAATCGTAAGAGAACTTATTGAAATATTAAAACTAGCCAGCAATAGAGAGATGAGATATGAGAGAGAATGATAGATAGATGTTGTATTATTAATAAATAATAACACTTGTCTTACAAATGAGGGAAGCCTTTCCTTATATAGAAGGAAGGCCCCCTCGCCAGCATATTACTTTATTTCAGAACTATTGTTATCACAAAAACGGAAATAGGCGGAGGAGACGGGACGCCTAGACGGGCGAGTATGTCAATACGCCTTTATAGTCGGGGGCGTAATCCCTCTCGTCGTATGGGCGTGGAGGAAGGTATACTCGATGTATATGGCCGTATAGGGAAATGTAGTCGACTCATATTAATCATATCTGATTCGACCTCGTACAAAATGCATACAAGCTACTTCCATTGGTAACAAACAAATTAAAAGCTAAACATTATAATGAACACACAAATTTGTCGATATATAGAGAACAGGTCCTTAAATAAATATGAAGCAGCTAGAGAGATACAATACAATAATGCTCATAACCAGGGAGCTATGAACCCATGACCATGTGATGAAATTAAGCGGAGGGGGAGAAGGATAAGATACTGAAAATAGGGTAGTAATTATTTTACTTGATGACTTCATTCATCCCCATTCTCCCTACGTATCCTTAGTTCTCAATCCGTTGACGATGAATAATTATAATTTAAAGCAACTACTAGTATATATTTGAACTCCTTAACATTCTCATGAGCTGCAGACTTC
>JASVEL010010671.1:210000-211431 GCA_032618575.1 Nicotiana noctiflora | reverse complement strand
GAACGCCTTCGAGTTATTGGCTCGTCCAACCCGGCAGCATTCATGAGTCGCTAGTTCAACTGTCCCTCGGAGACAGGGTCGAGAAGTACCATGCATGGTTTCCCCCGTCCTTTCTTTCTATCTGTCTCACCCAGCAAGCCACCCCAACCCTACAGCCAAAAAAGGTGAGCGCCTAGCGCGAGCCTTATTTAATAGTTTAGTAAAGTCAAGCTTTGGCTCCCTAAAGATTAAATAAATGCATAAAAAAAAGTGGTGGGGGACTTATGCACCGGGCTATGCCACCCAAACCAACCGAGGGAAGTCGCATCCGTCTCATCGCAAGCACCTACAATGTCATGATCACATTGGCTTACCCTAGTTTCTTTGGTAGTTTAACGTACGGTCGCCCCTCCAACAAGAAAAGGTATAAATATGGAAACTTCTCTGCCATTTGGATCGGAGAATTTATGGAGAAAATTGGGTTTTAAATTCCCAAAAACCGCACGATTATATAGCCAAGGAATAGGCCGCACCTTAAATCATCCGAAGCACTGCTAATGTGGCTACTAAGCTATTTCTTTGGAAAGCTGCTACTAAGATGAGAAATTCCCGGATAAAGCTGCTAGTACCAGGTGAACTCATATTGGACAAAGTGGAAGAGAAGAAAATGGTAGAGAGATTCGGCATGGTGCTCACTGAATCTCCATAATATCTAACAAGTCGAGTCTTATGCTGGTCATATAGAACACCAACACATAGAAAAAAGGCTGAAGAAACCAGTCCATGACTTGACATCGGTAGAATGCTACCTCCAATTCCCTGTATGTTTGATAGAGCCAAAGATTTCCCCCCCACTGATCGGAGTACGCCGATTACCCCCCAAACCATACAAGATACTTACCACCAATCATATGGCTTTCTAACATAACTTCCTTTTCTTGTCGTTCTGCTCTGTCGATCGATGGTAGTATAAGAGATCTGTAACCCCCCGAAATTTTTTACATAATGGTTCCTGCTTCCTACCCATAGTTAGCATGTATCTCCCCCGGTCATAGTTTATTATCACATCGTAGACCCCCATCCCAATGCTATCTTCCTTATCAGTGAACCTGAACATAGTGCATAGGTACTCTTCGATGCAGCAGGGACGAGATGATGTGGCATACTACGATCAGGTACAGAAGTGCTGTCCTTCGTCTCGGCAATATGGAACCTCTCAACAGCTCCCGTTCTTTTATGGGGTCCTATCGGGATAGGTAGGCCCAAGCCTTTCCCCTCCCCCCTCCCTCCATAAGACCCTCTTTCTTTTTCCCTCTCGGGAAAGAAGATAAGAAAGGATTCATTTTTTTCTTTCATGTAAACGGCCCTATCTTGTATCGAAAGATTTTTCGTGCTATACACCACGTTGAGAAAGACCAACCTCCTATGTACCGCACTCTTTTTGTAACTCGA